>JAMKCH010008656.1:0-49441 GCA_023653785.1 Ophioderma brevispina
CTGTGGTTATGAGAAAAATATGAGCATTCTTCCGATACCAATATCTCAATTTGGTGGGGTGAAGTGAGGGGACAAGGCTGTTAATCAGGCTACCACCTTTAAAATAAAGATATTAGAAATCATCTATCAAACCAATGCGACTGAATAACAGGATTTATTGTTTGGCATATCGAATTGAATTGGCAGATTTTGTATTGTCTTCGATCTTCCCAATATATGTCCGTGTGAATGCAAGAATGTCATAATTGCAATAGCTGCCATTTTGTCAAACTTCCATCAAACACACTATTATGCCAGACTGTGAGTGGCTCTTGAAATGGTTTTTAAGACACTGAAGAACCATTTCTATCAAACTTCAATGGCGACTGAATACAGGATTTCTTGTTTGGCATTTCGAATTGAATTGGCATATTTGTATTGTCTTCGCTCTTTCCCAATATATTGTTCGTGTGTAATGCCCAGAAGGTCGTAAGTGCAATAGCTGCCATTTTTGAATTTCAAAATTCTCATCAAACTTACTATTATTTCCAAACCTGGTCAGTGGCTTGTAAATGGTTTTTAAGACGACTGAAGAACCATTTCAAGAGTCGCTGACTCAAGGAAAGACAAAGTGATCTTAATACGTGGCAGCACACACAGACATCTGAGTGGGGAAAAAAGCTTAAAAGAGCTAAATATAGTGTAAAAAATGGGTACATAGATAACTAGAATTTTGCGGTTCTCTCCTTCTCGCTTTCGCGCTCGCTATATTCAAGAATATATGCTGTGGGCCGCTCCAGGACCTTTGACCCTGGCACTTGACCTTTATCTCATCAACAGTATGGATCCGCATGGTGCACCTATGACAGGTTGGTTCCAATTGAACTTCAAGTTTTCAATTAATCAATTTAAAATTTTTTAGCCCATTTTCAAATTGACCTCACAAATACCTTTGACCTTTCAACATGACCTTTGACCTCATCAACAAGAGGGATCGCATGGTTCACCTATGACAGAAGATTTGGTCCATTGAAATTCCACTTTCAATTGGAATGTCCAATTTTAAAAAAAACTTAACAATTTTTGACACCCACATCCATACAACACCCCCAATACATACATCCACATGCACAACTATTGGCAATTGGCCCTGCCAGCTATAGATGGTGGCCCACAAAAATAGCTGAAAAAATGAAAAAGCTAAAATTTTTACATTTTGATGGCATAAAAAAAACTTATCAGCTAAAAAGCTGAATTCTAACAGGCCTGCACACAGATGTATCATATGGCAGCTATTGCACTTACGACTTTGTATTCAAACAATGATATGACACAAGGTAACATGCATGCTAATTTAACGTGCAGATCATGAATCCAGGCTTCTCCATTTTCTGTTATTAGAGCAAATTTTCAAGATTGTCCCACCTGTCCCAGTTGTCCAATTACTGGTGTTTGCCGAGTATTGATTTCCTACCTATCTGCGCAGTGTATAAATAATTTGAATGAAACACCCATCCTCTGAATACGTGGTCATCACTTATAAAAAGCTGGATGTGTGGGCTTCGCTGCAAATTGTCAAATAAGAATATGAAAATGAGCATAAGAATTTGACAAACCTGAAATTCACTCATTTCCCAAAGGTGCATGATGCAAATAAAAATAAGCCTCTTTCCACTTCCGACTGAATCCATGTATGCGTGCATAATTTGCCCTTGAGCAATCGCTACTCAAAGGATAAACTGGATGCCACTCTATTTCAGATGTTAATGAAATGGTATTTGGATTCCATTTCATCCATATTGTGTGGTTGGTATTACATAAGGCGGCTTTTTGGTAGGATTTTATAGTCGGAATGTAGATTGTTGCCATAAAATATTAGGCAAATGGAACATGTTTAAATGGAGAAGGGGAAGGAGTTTCATCTACCATGTTATGTCCAAGGTGGTGACATCAATAACATTGAATTAGGCTCGTTGGAGAAGAGGGCATCTTGCTTATTGTAATTTCATTACAGTAAAACATGTTCACATTTTATAGTGTTTCTTTTGATAAATCTTTATTCAAATAAAGTGATAGCTACAAACAAGATAACTCTGTTACATTGTTCTGTTTCTCAGAATACTCAGAATTAAAATCATAAAAGGCAAAGTCACAGTCTTTTCCAAGTTACAGCCGGTTCAAAAAAAACTTATGGCAAGTGAAAAAGTAGTAAGGGCCCTCTTTGGCAATTACAAAATACTGTTGTGACATCACATCACCTTCAAGGCCACAGTCTTAGCTTTCAATGCCGTTTGTTCTGTTCAAATTGTATGTTGTAATCTCGAGATATGTTTAGTTAACGATGAAAGGGTAAAATCTCGATTGTGCCACTTTTTTAGAAAATTGAATAGAATGTTTATATCCAAATACCTTTACAGTATAGTTAATAAAAGAACATTCACATGTAGGGTTTGAAATGATTATGTAACAATTGCTCAGTATGTAATTGTATTGATCTTGAAGGCATAAATAGTGATAAGCTGCTCATTCATATCAATAAGTAACATTTTCTTTAATTAGCAATATTCAATATGGTTTCAGAATTACATGTGTACATAGATGAAGAAAAAAAAAGTTGTCTATGGTTTCAAAATGCAACAAACTACTAAATTATTGAAAGTTTGCTGAAAATCCAACATGGCAGTCTTGAGGCATATTATTTTCAGGTGCTTACAAAAACAGAAGAAAATTAAATGGAAAACAAGCTATTGACATATTTTATATGCAAGATAATTGGATAAAGGATGACTTTAAGACTAAATTGAAAGAAAAAAAAAGTTTTTGGTTTGGAAGTCCATAAATCTAGGAAACTCGGTCAAAATCAAAATGGCAGACATGCAAATATCCTTTGGGGGCCAGATAAGAGTTTGAATTATTGGTATAAACTTCAGCTTCCCTATAAAAGTGGACAATTGTGATTTTGCCCTTTCGTCTGTTAAAAATAAACATTTCAAAGGTTTTAACAAGCAAATTGACAGACAACTGCATTTGAAAGCTAAGGACTATGCCCTTGACGGCATGTCCTTATTATGTCACATCAGTATTTTCTAATGTCAAAAAGGGCACTTTTCACTTGCACAATTTTTTTTAGACACCTGTCCATGTTCAAATCATAATTTTAGAGTCGCAACACTTAGCACTCTGGTGTTGTGTCTTACTTCATCAAAATTAAATCTTCAATTGTAATACAACTCCAACTTTGCAGTGATTTCCAATTTTTGCATTACAATGACAAATATTTCTTGTGATTGTGGTTAGAAGAGTAAGGAACATGCCTTTTATAATCCTCCCATTAGTGAAACTTTTATCACCAAAATCGAGAGTTTGTTGTAATACAACCGAAGCTTTGAAAGTCAGCTAGAATTGCATCATTTTTGCTCAAATCCCTCACTTCATAGAATGGACAAGACCAAGTAATCAAATTATTGGTACAAAAAAAAATTAAAGAACAGTGGCCAAGAATATTACAAATTACAGCTTTTCTTATTGAAATATCATATTTTTTTTTTTTTTTTTTTTTTTTTTTTTTAATGTTAAAAAACACTAATAAAATAGCAATACACAGACGTGAATTTGATTACACTAACACTCATTGATTTTCCATTGCAACAGACAGCTCATGTGCAAGATCTATAATAGCATCTTCAATACCTTTAACATAATGCAATACTCTGTGTCATGTTAGCTGCGTATTGAATGCTGCCATATCTACTAAGCATGTTGTACTGTTTATTGTACTGTGCTCCATAATGTTTGCGGATTGCATTGGCTTAATTGTCATTTTCAGTTTCCTGCAAAAGTGTGTATTCAACGTGTGGATATGATTGCGTGAACATGGACTTCCAGAAAGCACGCTAAACAAGTATTTCCAGCGACTGAAAAACATACCCTAAACAAGCATTTTGTGTTTTGGCTCACCTAACAAGTCTTTTTGGTCAGTTTTTTGCTATACCGTAAACCAGTGAGCAATGCATAGTGTTGATAATATACCTTATATCTTGGCTTTGCTCATGTTGCTTTACGTCCAAATTACAATATTTTGATGATTTTGATCTCGCGTACATCACACTTTCAGAAGGGTTTTTAAAAAAAACTTGACCCTTTTTTCCATATTTTACTGTTTTTGACACCCTAATCAATGTACATCGCCTGTTTTGAAAAAAGAGACCTTTACGCGTTTTCCCTTGTTCAGCATCATATCCACCTTGAATAAAGTTCCCCCCCCCCCGGATTCATTCACACAGGAAAAAATCCCAAAGTCTTCCATCTACTCTAGGTCCATTTTATTAGAGCACCCTCTATCTTAAACACAATCCTAAGAAACACTTTTTCAGTAATACATATATCAATTTTGGGGGGCAGGGAATATTAATTTGATGACCAAAAATGGCCAACCTGTTTAGGGTAATGATTTTATCATCTGTCATGTCCTGCCTTCGTAGGGTAAGAAATGTAGGTCAATTATTCACACCTGAATAAAATGCTGGCTGGTTATTAATAGAACAATCAATATATTTCATGCCAACAAAGGGGGACAGTAGGCTTAGATTTTTTTCTTGATGAAGCACTTAGTGCAGCTATATGAGTGCCACGCTTTAAACGTATGTAAAATACTGTCACAGTAACTTTCATCGAATGTATGTTTCTTGATTCTGCAATCTACTAGCCTTGTTCAAGGCGCTCTACCAACTTCATTCACTGGTTAACACGTCTGATACAAATAATGTCACAAATCATTTAAGGGAGAAACCATAGATGGAGTGGAGTATATCCCCCTCCCTAAAACTAAAGAATTAGCAATACCATGGCAAAAATTCATTCTATCAAGCACCTAATTTGATGGCTCCAATTCCACTTGGCCTATGTTCCATGCTTGCAGCCTTCCAATAGCAAGTTCAATAAATTCCACTCAGGCAGAGCGCCTTGTTCAATCTGCAATCTTTTTTCTGCATTTGCAAAAATTTGATGGGAGTTTTATACAGGGAAGATTAAAACCACAAAGCAATTTGAACAAGGCTGTCGCCCTGAGTAGCATAACCACTGCACCTGACCACAATAGGTATTTGTGGTTTTATACCTAGACTAGTATGCTCCTAGATCCAGTGTGCACAACAGACCACCAAGGTGTATACCAATTTATTATTTTTTTTATTGAATCTTTCTCTATAGTCCATCTATCTTCCCCGAGTCAGTGACATCAACGCATTCAGACAGATGTTTTGCGTGTGCATTTTCGCACCGCCTTTATACACGCGCGTGGGTATACCAGCGCTTTGAATCAACGCCCGCGTTTTAATGCTGCGACTACTGCATAACACACTGACGTCACTGACTCGAGGAAGATGTGTGGACTATAGACAGGGTAGCCCCTGAATTCAATGCTTTGCACTGATTTCAAACCTGCAAACACAATACTAGTAATTGAGAATAAATGTCAATAATACAACAGAGTGTGAACAATTTAGCAAGTTGGTCGGTTAAGTCTGTAGAATTCTCATAAGGTTTTTTTTCAACTGCAAAACTAATAGAAAAGGAAGAAAACATCTGTATTCAAAGAAGTGAATCTCCATTCAATAATGTGTTGTAGTAAGTGTCCGTATGGACACTAATGACTTAAGGGGGGACATGGCGTCAGTTTGCTTTTGAGAGATCAAATTGTAGTTTTCTAAATTTCTGAATTCTCACAACTTTCAGGAGTATTTTACTTTTTATTTGGTGAAAATCGGACATTTCGTTCAAATGTTATGGTTGATCGAAGTGTACAGCATCACACACAGAAAGACGATTTCTTATGTTTCGTATTGTTTTTCAAGTAGCTACATTTGCTTTGTTTTTCATTGTTTTTCAAACAGTAATATTTAAGAGAACTACAAAAATAAATTAATTTTGGGGTAAAAGTGACCATTTACAGATTTGTTTTTAATTAAAAAAAATAGTATTGTTAATAGAATTGATAAATTTAAAATTAAAAAAACAAATTGCAATAATTAATTAATTTAATAACTGATTAATTAATAATTAAACGCTTCTGGACCTTTATTGGCCTATATCTTTTTTTCCCATTTTTCAAAGGTTGCAAACTTGCCCCCCCACTTATCTCAAAAACGGTTTGACCTGCTGACTTCAAATTTGGCACAAAACTAGTTTAGTGTACATACTATGATCCTATGAGAGGATTTTGCATAAAACCCTTTAGTTTTTGAGTTACATTGATTTTTGTATGCCACCAGCAGAAAAAATGGCAAGAGAAGTTTGAACGGTTGCCATGGCAACACAGAATTTTGGTAAACGCTCTCATAGGATCACAGATCCTGGCCATAGTAATTGTTAAAGAAACAAACTATGTTCAATTAACTTTCTATTTTTGAGATAAATGGGGGGGGGGCAAAATTGTCATTTTGAATTTCTGATTTTCTTGGTGCCGTGACCTTTGAACCCTGCTAATTAGCATACCGGAGGTCGATATGATGGGAGACAAATATATTTGAAAAAGGCTCATCATACCAAACATTTTGGTTTATCACTTGCTTGTATTCAAAGAAACTATGTGCTGTGATTGCAATAATCATAATATTGTATGAAAATGACGCCATGTCGCCCCTTAAGTACCCGATTTTGTCCTTATTAGGCTGCTTTGGTTGTATCACTTGTACTACGGTATGTTAGGACACCTATACTTGTTGCACAGCTACAAAAATATGATTTTTAATGATTTTCCATTTTAGCAAATCACTGATAGTGCCTTTAAAGTTAGTTTTAAGTTCATTTTCCAGGGCTTCAGTATTTTAAAATTTAGGCAAAATAAATAAAAATGCATTTTACAACTGGTTTTGTGGCTACCAACTGGAAACAAACTTTATTAGCCTTACCAGTACATGTAGTCCCAAGTTTATAAAGGTTTTGAAGGTAGACGTGAATTTAAAAACAAAAGAAAAACCAGAAGTTTTCTGGATTTTGACTCTGCTTTATTCGTGGTAGTGGAACATAGTGGTACTTTTATTTACACAATGACTTAAAACACCTGGTTTGAGAATAATTTCAATGTGCATTAAACATAGGTTGTGTATACAATGCACAGAGTCTTCTTAAAACTCAGACTGAAGAACAAATATCAGCTATAGACACATCTGACAATGATTAGGGAGTTTCCGTAACCTGACCCATCTGAAACACTTATGAATTTGGAAACCTTAACGGAATAAACCTGTGCTTTATTCCATGAAGGGTTTCCGAATTCATGTGTATCAGAAAAGTGTGTCAGTGTGACACACTTATGAATTCGGAAACCTTAACAGAATAAACCTGTGCTTTATTCCGTGAAGGGTTTCCAAATTCATAAGTGTGTCAGATGGGTCAGGTTACAGAAACTCCCCAATGATGATGATATTTTAATATTTAAAATCCTACCTACACAGTCAGATTCTTACAGTGTAACCCAGAATTGACTACTCCGTGTGTACTCTTAACTCTTCTCCAAGGGTACCCCCTTGATGCATTATTGATACAGTGCCTACAACTAAGTACTTGAAAAGTACACAAGCCACTGGGTGCACAACAGCTAGTTTACTTAGCCGTGCCCATCGTATAGTGTACTCTGCAGTTGCCTGCTAGCCCGGCCTGCTAGGTGACTGAGAGGTACCTATATGTAGGTCACCAGTGTAGTGGAGTACCTTCACAGATACTCCTTACCAGCTGCCTAGTTGGCCGCACTTTGGCCCATAGAGGGCGCCAAACATTCCATTGCTGTTTGCCAAGGTAACCTTGGCAAAAGTTTATTAGTGTAATTTTTTAAATTTCCAGTAAACTATGAGCTGTAATTCATTCAAAATGTTGCTTCATGTTGAACTTATTTGTTCTCAAATCACATTCTGTTGTAGTTGTTGCATTTTGACCTCCTATACAAGGTTTATTACTACCTACAAAGCTAATTGAAGCTAAATTTACAAAACATTAAAACAACTGAATTTAATTAAAACCTTATTATATAAGAAAGATTGATATTAACATTTACCACTAAATTACAAATAACACTTTACAATTGCTTTTATTTACAATTACAATTCCATAGGAACAATAACAAAAGTATACTTACAACTTAATTTGTAAGATTGTATGAAGAAAACAAATCAATCATTACAATAAATGTACAAGGGAGGACCCAATGGTGTTCGCATGCTGCATAATTATGTACTGTGTGGGTCATATGACCTCAATCATAAAACGTTTAAAGAGACACAAGGCCATTTCCAGAAAGAAGCGCCCCAATTTTTTTTTTGAACCTGAGTTTTTTTGGATACATAGAATGCTTACCAATGTATTAGATCACATCTGAAGTGAATAAAGCCGAACATGCCGTCTTTATGTAATAAGATCAATAAGATGATGATTTGAATTATGATAGCAGGCAAGTTCAAAACATAGTTTTTGGTTCTCTTTTTTTTGCTTGTTTGTCCAATAAACCTCGGTAGGTGTTCTACAACCGATCAAGTGCAAATTGAGAGAAATTCATGTCCTCAAAAATTCTCCTCATGTCCCTTTAATGAGACAGGGAATAATGATTGTATAATGACCATGTTTTGATATGTTAATGCAGCACAGCGCATGTGTTAATAACTTATTTTGTGGGCGGGTGTGTAGACATACTGTAATGTGTTTAATAGTTAAAATTAAAAACAAATAAATGGTGTAATAAAGTTTATGAATGAGGTCAATGCCTATGTTATTTTTATCTTGTGAATTGGCAAAAATCAATGCACTTGGCATCAGTTTGACGAGACTCATAATGGCATGTGCTCCTGTGAGGCTTATGCCATTATTTGTCGTCAAACTGAGCGCGTGTGCGCGCGTGCATTGATTTTTGGCCAATGCAGGAGAAGCTGAAAATATGCAGACATTAACCTCTAATTATATAATATATACATTACAAGATTGGTTTAATGGTAACTCAGTAATTTGAAATAATATATACATGCTTTTATACTTTTACTTAAAGACAAATAATTGTGCAGGTGCTTCCTTATGAAAGTATAAGTGATTTCCATAAACTTCCATACATACACAACTTTTTATATTAAAGTTTTTCATATCTAATTCCTTGACTGGACTGGGTTTGTAGAGTGGAGTGGAGATTACACAAGGAACATATGAATGTACAGATGGGAGCTTAAAGGCCAACTCAGAGATTTCCTGATGAGGGCGCACTATATTTTCAAACAATCATGTTTTTTGCATATACATAATGCTTGTCCATATACTATAGTTGCTGTCATCATTTCTGAAACAAATGGCACATGCGCGTCTGTCGAATTGCGCATTGGATTTCCGTTGTCAAGCGTTCGTCACACACTTCCGGGTTTTAGCGCGAGTAACCAGAATTTTGTTTCAGAATTACTGACGAACACTATAATCACTGTATAAAATAGCTAAGCTCAAATCAAAGTCCATTATAGACCAGTTAACATCAATGTTTGTAAACATGTTAGGGCCTGGTATCTTGAAATAGGTCGGCCTGACTGTTACACACTGAGCAATTGTATCTGTTAGAGTTTAATACTATGGGCCATAACGATTCGCAGGCAACAAAAGAAATGACATAGGATGTTAACTGGTCTATAGAAAATCACAACAATGTTATAAAAATAAATTCAGGATCCAGAATTTTTGTTATACACAATATCCTATGATATTCTTATACTGTGCATAAATGTTTACAGCATGAAAACAAAAAATCTGATTTATCTTTAACTTGGAATTAAGCATTTTATGTGACTATCTTTAGTTAGAGATGATTATTTTTAATTACTACACACAAGAAATTACATTTCAAAATCTCTGAGTCAGCCTTTTATCTGGCATAGCCTGTAAATAGCTATAGATGATGTAAACATCACTCTAGCAGACCAAAATAAAATTGGCAGACAAGCTTATGATAAAAATATAGAGCTTGGACTTGACAAAGGACCATAACAGTGCGTGCACAAACATCGTCTCATGTCTTCCATTTGCAGCCTTCTGGTATTTCATTGACCCCTTTTTTATCTCAGCCAATTTTTGCTGTAACAATTGGTCATTTTTTCCCCAAAATTTTCTCAAATTTGTTGGAAAATTAGTTAAAGACACTATCAGTGATTCACCTAAAAGAATAAAATTATTTGAAATTTGTAGGAATAGCTTAAAAGTGAATAATAATTCTGTAGAATTATCATAAATTACCTATTCCAACTGAAGAATTGCCAGAAAGTAAGAAACGACAGTGTTCAAAGATATGAATGAATCTCCATTCAATTACGTGTTGTAGTAATTGTCCGTACGGACAGTTATGACTAAAATATCCGATTTTGTCCTTATTAGACTGCTTCTGGTCTTATCATTTTCAGGGTATGTTAGGATACCTGTACTTGTTACCGACATGCAAAAAACTGATTTTTGCGATGTTCTTTGATTTAGCAATCACTGATAGTGCCTTTAATTTCTTCAATCTGAAGCCAAAATTTTGAGGAAAAAATGGCAAATTTGAGTTAAATTTGGCCCAAAATTTGCATCTCGGGTATAGCTATGGGTCCTTTTTTGGCAAAAATTGGTATAGATATGGGTCCTACTTCATAGAGGCACGTCCTTATCCAAACCAAACTTGAAAACTCCTGGGTACTTCTCAAACTATGCTAAATGAGGATTGTGCAATTCCAGTCACTAATCGGCTTATCAGCAAAACCTTGTAAACTGATGTCATATCATCTATAACAGCTGCATTATTTTGCTGTGATTTTCATTTTTAAAGGTGCTTGTTCCGATCGATTTTGGGACCCTCCGGATTTACCCGGAAGTAGTATCAATTTTGATATCAGATGAAAGGCTGTATTTTCTCTTTGTCTTCCTGAAATTTCAGCTTTCAAATCCATTTCATTCCCAAGATACCGACAAAAAAATGTTGTTTTAGTGGTTAACCATCAATATTAGCACAGTAGTGAATAGGGCGTTGCACTATACATTATCGCGTCTAGCATCAAAACCGCAAGTTTGTTTCCCACGATACTTGGTGGTCAGTGTATACAAGTTTCGGGCTCTCATATCAAGCAGATAACACGATAGACAAAAATCAGAACAAGCACCTTTAAGCAGGTGTGTGTTCTACAAAATAAATAAAACTACAACTAATCCATTAAAAGTGAAAGTAATATTTTGGATAATAAACTTATTTAAAATCACAAGGTACACATAACATAATTAACTGATTCAAACCAAAATTCTTAATGTGAAATCGTTTTAGACTAGAATAATACCCACTCTATATAAGATAAATATTGGCTAGGTTTTATTTTGTTTTGTTTTTTGCATTTTTCATCTAGCCTTTTTTTACTTTTTCTTGTTGCTATATTATAACTCCATAAATATACAAATAAATACATATAAGAAAATATATTGGATCATTCTAGTCTAAAGCAAGTACCACATCTAAGAGAAAGGAATTAAACTCAACCAAATTGGCAAAATCATGATCTCTAAGTACAAAACTAATTACACAGTAAACTATTTGTTTAAAAAAATCCGACATATTCAGTACCAGGAAATTATGTCAATGACACTTGATCAGTGAAATCAACTTCAGTCAGAGACTGATAGAAATTTAAGCTTCAAATTGTAGCTGACTTAAAGGGATAATCTACCATTTCATGTGAGTCTGCAGAAAAATTAAGTTTTCAATGGTATGCAAATAGCATGTAAGTGACTGTTGATGTACAGTTTCCTGGCTTTGCAAACATTTTATAATACAGGTTGAGTCAAAAAAAACTTGACCCTAATTTGTCCCGCCATTTGAATTTTTAAGTAATATACACCGCACAAAAAGTATCTCTGCAATTTTTTCGATAAGTATTGTGCCAAAGTCAACCAGTTTGAAAATTTTCGAATATACATTGTTCCTTTGGTCTTGGCTCTTCTCATACATTTCAACACCTTGCTTTGTAAAAAAGCTGTAAAAATGGCTGATATAGAGCGCTCTAAAACGAAATCCCCCCAAAACCAAAAGTGGCACATGTTTTTGGATTTTTTCATGGTCACATGTGGGGGGTGGGGGTGGGTGGGTGTGTGGTCACAACGCACATAATACGTGTGTATTATTTTTTCACAACCTGTTTTTCCTACTTGCATGAGCGTGAAAGCCTACTTGCAATATTGATTGTGGTACACGGTTCGTGTCCCATACACTACAATGCCCATTAGGAAAAATCCAAAAACTGCAACTTTTGGTTTTGGGGTTTGCGTCTTTCCGGGCGTTCTATTTCAGCCATTTCTGCCGCTTTTTACAAGCCCAGTATATTCAATTAAAAGCACCACCTAGGCAACAAAATTATATTTCGAAAACTTTCAAATGTCTGACTTTGCACAATACTAATCGAAAACATTCCGAGTACTTTTTTGTGCCATGTGTATATCACCTATTTTGGTATCCTCTGAAGCTGGGTGTCATTTCTTTACTTTACTGCAAAGATCATTTCACACTCGGTTTAGGTATAGACCGAGCTACAAGCGTTTGAATCAAGTAGTCGTTTTCTGCTCTGTCCACGGATTCACATTGAAATGAACGGCGTTCAGCGAAGAAATCCGTGTCCAGAGAAATCATGCTATTTATTCCACTGCAGATTCTTGAAATTCAAACGACTGTAGTCGGTCTATACTTAACCGATTGGAATGATCTTTGCAGTCACATTAAGATATGAAATTTAGCCTTTCGGCAGATACCACATATTATTAGATATTATTTAAAAATTCAAAAATGGCCGACCACTATCAGGTCAAGTTTTTTTTTTTTTAAGTTGTTTAAAATATTATGGTAAAATCTGCTATAAAAAATGACAGCCACACTGTTATTTTTTACTTATTTTTTGTCAGAGGCTAGAATTTCCAGGCGCGCTTATCAAATCTTTAAGAAAAAAACCGTGATTTTGGCCTACCATAGTAATACGTGTTATATAAAAAAAGTAATGAATAAAAAAAAAAATTACTAATCCAACCTAATTAACTACTAACAGTAAAAATTAATCATATTGCATCCCAACGACCATTCAAAAATAACAAGATTTGAAACTTCTTTTTTTTTTTGGGGGGGGGGGGGTATTTCAAGGCTGTCTACTGGCTTTCGTCCGTGTAAACAAAATAGCAAGGTAAGAAGTTATTTGAGTGTCTATCTATATAAAATTACTATTATGACATAAAATTTTGGGTGGCCTCAAAATCTCTTATTACACATTTAATGCCGCGACACAAAAACCCCACAAATATTTGTCAAAGTAAAATATGTTTTAAATAAAGTTGAGACTGATCCTTTTAAAATACTGCCCTTAATCTAAATCACAGCATTGACAAAATTCAGAGCAGGAACCTTTCACTATTGTCCTATGGATTGAATCTGCTTTAAAAACATTAGGAAGTTGTTGGCAGTTATCAAAACCAGAGAGTGGTTTTCTGTTTGCTAGGATAAAGCTTTGAAATAAGCTAGTCTTGCAAGGTTGCTCTGTCAGATTTAACTTTGACTGTAGTAAGTCAGGCTATACATACAATATAATCAATAGAATAAGGATTAAAGTTTTCACTATACAATTTCACAAGTCATACCTCATCAACTTTGCAACAAGAAACTTTTTATTTTATTAACTTCCGTCTTAGCTGAATGGAGCAGCTATTGATAAATTATGTACATTTTACACTTTAAAAGCATATACATTAACAGTCTATTAAAATCATGCTTTGTGTTACATTTAAAAACTAACAACTGACCAACAGTGATACGGCATGTTTGTCTTATAGTCGGGACACCTTGATTTTGGGAGGACCGTTACATCATCACTACTTTTTTTATTGTAAAGTGCTACAAGATAAATAATGTCCAACTGTCAATTATTTGAGGCTTATTTAAAGCCTATTTATTCTTCTTTTCATGAATGCATTATTTTGTCACATACGTTTTATCGTGTTGTCGTTTCATTAAGCAAAAATGATAACACGTCACTTGGACGCGGTGCAGGAGCCGCGGTGCAACCTCCTGTGTTAAGTCTATGGGTATTTGGGTTTTTGACATGCTACTATTTTTCAAATGGTTTTAAAATGCAAACAACTACTGATATGGAGATTTTTCTCTTGCACCGGTCCATATATATCTTAGTAAAAATCCAAGGACTAAATCAAATTCAACCCTTATTTTCATGATTAATTAACTTGGATTTTAAACATGAACAACACCGCAAGTAATGCGATGCAATTTCAAACAAAGAAAATCACTTATCGAACAAACTAAATGCTTTAAATCAATCAACATTACAGTTAACTTAAATGACCAAACTACTACTCCTTTTCCCAGAGTCAAATAATGCCATATAATTAATTACCAATTAAACAATTAATGGTACCTAATCAACTCATTTCTCATTTGATAGGCCTACTCGCATGTGAGGCCGAGTGTGTGTCGATATGTGTTCATACTAAAGAAACAAACGATCAAGATTGCTGTTTAAGAAAGACATATGAAATGAAAGTACTGGTTCAATAGCAATTGTAATTAAGGTTGGATTTAATGTTAAAGGCCAATCTACTATCACACATAATCATGATGACCTAATTTGTTTTATAAAAATCATAATACCGTATTAATTATTTTGAACACCACCCTGTACATTATGGTTTCACATTGATAGGGTTTAAGGTCCATCTATAAATACATGTTAATACAATACATTAACTGATCAAATTTCTTACAATTAACCTCAGCCCATAACAAGTCCGATTATAAGGTACAAACCCTAAAAATCAGGGTATAAAACATATTATGGGCGTCATTACAAGTTAATATCTCCAATTTTCATACCACCCTGTACAAAAACTACTTTTGTTACCGGCCAGATCTTGTTATGATTCTTCTGAAGATTTCCAGCAGGTACCATGCTGTTCTTACTGTTTTAATGGATCATTTTGTACTTCTTATAACGCATGTTATTTTTCCACCAAAAATGTGTCCATTTTTGGCCACCCTATATGTCACTTGTCCAAAAAGCTGAATATACCAAATTTAATATTGTTTGAAAGCCTATAGTTCTGCCTGTAAGAATATATAATTACATGCAGATGCTACTTGTCTTCAAGATTTTTCATCAGGTAACATAGTTCAGGTGAAAAAATTGTTTTTTGGTTTGACCCCTATATTGATCGATCACACGCTTGGCTAATGGAGAAACCTAATCCATTTGGGAGTCCGTGAGTCATGGTGCCATGGTTGCTGAACTTTGTGACCAATAGACCAAATGTGGTACGTTAAAACCAGGTTCTTTCTGATATAACTATCAATGGTGACTCCCACAAGTACAAAACTTGGTCCCAATTGGCTTCCATGTTAATCATTAATTATGCTGTATCAAAGTTTGGCCAAAGACTAAGTGTTGGAATACTTTGATATTTAACAATAGCTGAAAATTGTATTCATCCGCAATCTCTCGCCAACCTTCAAGAGGTTTTAGATGAATTTAGTGGATGGTCGACCAATACTAATCTGAAAACTTAATCCCGTCTAAATGTCACTGCCTTACAAGGTTTGTTTTAAAAGGAATTCCATTACCTGCTGATTAAAATCAATGGTGCCCTCTGAGATTTGTTTCTGAAGCAAAAATCTTAGTATTTGGATACAGGACAACCTCAAATGGGATAGAAACATTGCTGATATTGTATCTAAAACCTATCGTCCGGCTGTATATGCTTAGGCTTTAAAACGATTTGGTTTTAATTTTCAAGAATGATGTTCATTTACAAGGGATGTCAGACCAGTATTAGAATATGCAGTGTAGGTTGGCAATTCTCACTCAACCTCCCTTCAAGATCATACTTTGTAGCAGCTGCAAAAAGAGCTTGCAAAATAATCTGGGCAAATCTATATGATTGGTACCCCAATGCTCTTGATCTTTGCCAATTGGACCTCTAGCTGATAGGAGGACAGATCATGTCAGAAGTTTTTGCCGAAGGGCTCTCTCTCTTTCCAATCGTACAAAAGATCTAATTCCTCCTACCAGGTTGCAGAGCCATGGCAGAGTCCTTCGCAATGTCAATCAAATACCAGCTCTATGCAAGGACTGATCGTTTCAAAAAGATGCCATCCCATATTTTATTGATTTATTGAACATTAATTTCACAGTGCCCTTTTGCATTTTTACTCCTTTTACATATCTGATGTGATTGCATCATTTTACTTTTGACAGGTGTATTTTATTTTTATAATTATTCGTTGAATAATGTGATAATCTCATTTTAATTTTTTGTATTTGGTATAATTATTGGTTTTTTTAATTATTGTAAAGCCACTTGTAATTTGGCCTTAAAGGCCACGATTTGTGTGTGAATAAATATACTACTATACATAGTTTTCTCACACACCCTGTATATTTAAACGTCAACATTGCAAAATTGATCCTTACACCTCAGCTTTCAGAAATTTCATGGTTTATTATGGTTTGGGGACATCATTTTAAGCTTCTAACAAATAGAGAACTTGATGAATTTTACTTGATTTGTCCATGATGTAACTCTAGGGTTCCCTATACGACACATGACCATAGGCAGATAATTAAGATCTGGAATTAGCAATTATGATAAATAAGTTATTTTAGAAATCAGCCTTAACTTTCATGTGATAAAAATCTCATTAATAGAATGATGTACATTCCACATATATGGCTAAAACTATAATTTGTCTACCTAATTAAATAAGTCTGTAAATTCTGTACCTAGGTTTGTGTGTACTTGTATCCTCTATCATACATGTAGAGCACTGATGCTTTCGTATGAATAGGGACTCCCTAGGTACAGGTCACTGTCAGTAACAGATTTGCATACGTGCATAGCTATATGTGGAAAAACATTCTGTTTTTGTACAACCTCAGATGATCTGTGCAATCCCACTCATTATTTTAATGCACCGATTATATTAGCGTGCATACGCCTTAAAGGAAAAGTCTGTAAGACTTCTGTAGTTTATGAGATGGCTTCCAAAATGGGGGTACTCTTTCAAGAAGTGATTGTGTGTTTTGGACACAAAATTATGTCAATTCCTAAAATAATGGTGACATATTTGACAATTTTGGAGACACATGCTCTCTTTGTTTAATTGCAATGTAAACCTTTACACAAGTCCTCTCAAAAGCTACACAGCATGGGCATGACTTAGCCTTTCCTTATAAAGGGGTGTTGGCCAGGAAACTTTGGTGTGCTGACGAAGGGGTCTTTGATAGGCTGGTTTTGAGTGCATCTTCCATAGGCTTTTTAGCTGGGCTTTTTTGCTATCCACTAGGAAGCAAGGGGCACCTTTCGGACTTAAGACGTATAGATATAGCTTATCTCTCCTCTACCAACCCTCGCTGTTAAGCTCAGTTGGAAGAGCGCCGTTGTAGTAATCTGGGAGGGTCCGCGGGTTCCCATCCGGCCAAGCGCACATTTTTTCAACTCTTACGTGCGCTGGCCATTCCCAGGGAAAGATTAATCCCTGTTCAATACGTTGTTATTCCATGTTGTCAAATTAACGTTTTAAGAATACGTCAATAATTAGTTAATATTTTACTAATTAACCACTTTGATGTTTGAAGGTTTGTGAATTTGGTAGAATGAGTCAAAACAAGCATATATGCCAAATTGTCTCCAAAAGTTCCAAAATGTTAAATTACGCTCACTCGTTACGCGCCAAACGAAAAGATACTTTTAAGAACTTTAGTAATCCCATAATCAATTTTCATGCTTTTTCTTGAATTCCTTGAGTATATTAGAGCAAGTGTGTGAGTCAACCTAAACCTTGTCCAAGGTGTCACGCTCAGTGGATTTAGAATTTTTGATCTCCTCTTGATTATTCTTATTGATGGCCAAATGGGGGAATATGTCTATTTAAAAAAAAAAGGATCCACAAACAACATGGTTTGAGTAGGTTAGATCTAGAAATTCCTCACTCATCAATCACAAATATGTAAAACGACAAGTCGCATATTTGTCAAGAAAAATTACTGTCCACTTGAGAATTACAAAATTGTCCAGTAGAGAATTCATATCCAATTGTTCCCAAATAATCGATCAAATTTTAAAACACAAATTTCCTCACACTATCTTATATACACTAATAATACTCTTAATATACTGAAATAGAACCCACAATCAAAGAAATGACTAAGATGTACTTTCTTGCTTAACTCTAACACGACAGTACGGCAAACACACTAAACTTAGTGATGAAAGAAAACACAATATACTGGAGGTATTCATTACAAATTGGCCGGAAACCTTAAACCATGATAGGTCTGGAAACAACACTGCTTTGCGGCGTTTGTAGTCTCTGCTTGAGTCCATATCCTGGCTGTTGGAAATTTCAAACTCATACTTCCTGGAATGAGAAATATGAACACGATATGTTTTCATATGATTGAAATTCTGCAAAGCTTCAGGGGGGTGTAATGATCTGTGAAAGGTTGTACACACATCAACAAAGTGGTAATTTGTTTAAATTGTTTTGTTGATACAAGTTAGTTCCCCAAGCATTTTAGTTAGGCAAATTTGTGTTCTGTTCAATGTTTTTCTGCATTGTCCATTGTTGCCAACCTCAGAGTAAAACAATGGCAATGGAAATCAAAAAATACCTTTGCCTACCCTGTTCCAATTAGGAATGCTTCTTTTGAACGGCAACTTACTTCACGTTTTTAGCAAAAAAAGTTTTGTCTCAGAAGAAATGTGAAATGCAAAATTCGTTTTTTTTAGAAAAATTTTAATTTTTTAGTTTTTTGATTTTTAATTTTTTAATTGCATTTTTTTTTACCCACCTTTTTTCACTTTGCAGCCAAATTTCATTTTTTTCCCCTGATTTAAAAATCCTTTCAATGAAAACAACATAAAAAAACAAAAAGACAAAGAATCAAGTTTAAACAATTATCAGACTTTGAGGTTTCCGATCCCAACAAGAAAAAAAAACAAAAAAAAAAAAAAAAAAAAAAAAAAAAAAAAAATACTATCGGATCCTACGCATGATCATGATACAATTGGATAATTTGCGCCCATATTTATTGGTCTCCTATGAGTTTTAATTTTAAATATTGGGCTCGACTGCGTCTCGCCAATATTTTTGCCACTCCTAGCTCGACCAATAATTGGGCTGAATCCAATCCAATTTTATACAAAATGTCAGTCTTCTGAGACAACTTGTTTTTTTTCTTGGCCTAATACAAGTTCAACTTGGAGTATAAGCAACTTCAGGAAACACAGGCCGTAAGTGGTTGACCTTTATCATTTAATTATCTCATGTAATACAAATCCTTGGACGATGACCAACCAGAAAACTATCAGATCAGAAGCATGATTTCCTTCCATAAAAATAACATTTTTATCAACTCAATGATCCTCTTATTTTTTTGAGGGTTCAAAAATATAGCTATTAAGCCTCCTGCAGAACAAGATGGTTTTCAAACCACACATCTCGCCCCTAGTATCGTATCCCAAAATGTGTAACATTTGCACAGGTTACACTTCAGAATGCAAAGATGACAGAATGCATCAAGCCCCTTTAATCCACCTACATAACCTTTGACCCCAATCTGTTGGATCCTTGCTTATACTGACCACGTTTGGTGATCGTAGCATTCTTCAATTTAACTTATAAATTGCTAAAATAAGTCTATTTACAAAATTAATATTTGTTTGTATTTCAAATCTGTACTTGAAATTCCACCTTTATAGTATGCCATTGCTAATGTCAGGCCTGTGAGTGGGGTTTTGAAAAAAGAGCTGAAAAAAAGCTGAAACATATAAAAAGCTGTAAAACTAGGTAAAAAGGTCAAAAACAGGCTGAAAATGAAAGAAAAAGCTAAAATTTTGACTCTTTGAAAGCATGAAAAAAGAGCTGAAATCAGCTAAAAAGCTGAACTCTCACAGGCCTGTATTGTGCACTGAAAATTGTCAAAGTACAACAAAATTTCTATCCCAAGGAAACAAACCACACTTACATCATCATCAACAGGAACCGCTCTCTTCTTGCTTTGCTTCTTCTTTCTTCCTTTGCCTGATTTTTCTTCCTCTTGTGGCTGCTCGGATGTGCTGGTCACATTTGCCGGACTCTCATTAGCGGCATTTTCTGAGCGGGTGCGCTTGCCATGGGAACGCGTGCGACGTCCAGATACGTCCATTTCGGCTGCCTGTTGAGTCAGCTTATCAACCTGTAGGATACATGGTAAGAAAGTTACACAAAATGGTTTGGAAAAATAACTAAACAGGCCCCGCACTGTAGTGGTGGAAAGGGATCGAGGGTTGACTAACAAAATGCCCGAACTCACTCATGCACTTTTTGGCCATTTTGAGATTTTGGTACCCCAAAATCTGTATCACCCATATATTCCTAAAATTATAAGGTCTAAACTCAGTTTCACTTTCCATTGTAAATACAGCAGAATTTCACTTGACCACATCTCAATGGATCACCATACAGTTACCAACAGAAAGTTCGAGTTAGCATTTGTTATACTTAGGACCTTCTATTAGTCACCACTCAGGGATAAAATATGCTAGTTAGTCATTTACATATTGGCTACCTTGCACCACATTTGTGACACCCATTTTGTTCTCTTCGGAAAAGGAAAGCTAATTTTTTTCCATTTTGTTTTTGGCATATTTAAAATTGGTTTAGTGTTCCTGATTTTTATTCACATTTCTACTACTTTTTTCAGTCATACATGCACCCTTACATTTACCCTAGCACAGATGCTTATAAGTAGTGATATTTCTAAAGCTATTTTGTAGAAATATGTAGGTATGCCATAACTTCCACTTGCAGTTGGAAGTAAAATTCATTATCTTGTTGTTTGGATTTTACAATCCATCTTAAAGGGGCATTTTGTTATCTACAACCACATCACCCCAACTTACTCAAAAAAAGTTGACACCATCTTAACTGTTAGTCTTATTGTTGCATGTATGCCTAATTTGATGTGCAAGTTTGATGGTCTTTGCAAAGGAATTTGCAATTTTGTACTTTCTGTCCATTAACATACAAACATTACAGTGGCCCATGAGACACAGTGATACGAGCATTCGCTTTTCTCAAGGATATTAAGTGAACCATAAATCAATACAAACTTTCTGTCTACTTTTCGTATTCCACGTAGCTCCACATGTACTGACCCCAAACGTTTAACCAATACATAAGACATAGGAAGGACGCACCAGTACGGCGCTGCATATCTACAAAAACCAAAAGAGCTAGAATTTTTGTCGCAAGTCCTACGTTCTTCTAGCATATCTACAATAAATATATATTTTTTTCTGAGTATTTGAGGGGAAAATAACACCCGCAAGCCTCCATTTATACTTAAAATTTAACAAAAAACATCAGTCGGAAAAGGCGTGCAATTTCGCATTGAATTTCAATTCTACAAGACTTGATTTCGACTTCCAACAGCAAAACCGCGTTATGCCGCTAACGGATCATCGCAGATTTTTTACTTACTGGTTAACCTTTTAATTTTTCATTTAATAATAAGATAAAGCCCGCAAGCCTATTTAAAGCTGAAAATTTTAACCAGGTTTTGTCAGTTTTGAAGTGGAAATTTCTCTGTGTAAGACAGAGCGTTCAATCCAAGGTCAACCAAAAGTCAACTGAACGCGAACGTCTACACAGAGTTTATCAGAGAAATCGGAATTCAATCCTAATTTCACTGTGTGTAACCGTCTCATATTTTGTCATTTTAACAGTTAAATCGACTTTTGAGGATATTTGGATATATGTATTGCATTATGTGGATAAACTTTCTATTTTGTGACATCTAAAATGCTCTAAATGATGATTTTAGATTACAAATCATACTAGAAACACTTCAACCAACTAGACTTGTTTTCACTTTGTGGCATGAGTCCGGGCAAAATGAGGTATATCGTTATAGTGTCTATTTCGCAGTATCTTTAATTTTGTGTTTTTAATTTACAACAAGCTATTAGGAATTTAACAATGATAGAAAAATATTTGCCTACAATTAAATTGTTAATATACATTATAACTTTGACAATTCGAAAGAATCGCTAAATTATCTTCAATTAGCGTAAAACCGATCAATCAAACATTACAGTACACGATGTATGGGGACGTGCGCGGTAATTGGAACGGTGTGCATGCACGAAAGGTCACATTGCCTTCTCACACAGTAGATAGTTTGAATTGTAAATCAGAAAGTCCTAAAATCACTAAATGCACCTTTAATGCAATAGCAGCACATTTTTGAAGACATTTTTGCAGAGTTGTGTTGGTAATTGTCTATTAAACTATGTCTGCAAATGATAATGCTAAAAAATGTGTATTTATTATAAAAAAAGCGATTTTGTAATTAGAATCGGGATCCCCAATTGTAATTTAACGGCAGAACTTGAAACGCTAAATTCTGTCCGTCCATTGTGAAAATAGAGCCACCTTATCAAAATGACCTCTAACTTGACTCACCTGAACCAACAGAACAAGTAATGAATGAGCATACACACATACATGGTGCTATTTCCTGGCTATATTAATTGGAAGGACCTTTCCAGCAGCCACTGAATTATCGAATTACAAAATTCCTTCTTTTGCGATACAATCGATATTTTTGGAAAATTGGGGGCGCTTTTCATAAAATGTGCTGTTATTGCCTTAATGTTAATCCCATTCACAACATTATTTTCTCTAATTGTGATTTAACTTTTCATTTGTATTTTATTATAGCATGTTAAGTATTCCACCTACATCACTAGTCTGTGAATCGTTTCCTGTCTTAGATACTCTCTTGCTTTTTTCTTGGTCTTTCTCATCTGCAGCTTGTTTACAATCATCCGCATCTTCCGTTCAAAGTACTTTTTGAGTCCTTCAAGCTTTAATTTCTCTTTGTTCACTACTTTGCCAAGTCTATAAATAATGTTTGAATAGATAGCAGAAGAGACAAAAGAAAAAGATTTGTTAGACACACTGCATCATTAAGAGCTACCAGTAGAATGTACTTTGGCTTTAAGAGTACTAACGATATCGCATGAGTTGCACCCTGTATCAGACTTTTTTTTATCTTGTTATTTCTAGTTACGTGTTAACAATGTTCACCATATGTACTTGCACAACAGTGAAATGAAAAAGCAAAAACTGTGGCTTTATGTTAAAAATAACTATTTTTGTGTTGTCTATTGCAAGCAGAACAACACATAGAGGTAGTATCTGTGTGTGTATGTGTGTGTGTCAGTTAAAACAAAGTTTAAATCTGGTTTTTGTCCCTGCTAAACGAGGGTGGCTGGATACACCTCGCACTAAGCAATACTGCTGTGTGCGTCTGTGGTAAAAATGTTAACCCTTTCGACCCGAATTAATTTTAGGATTCATTTTTGAACTGTCACCTAAAGACATGTCTAGATCTCTCAGCATAGCAATTCACATGCATTCTCCATGGCAAAACGCCTTGCCCGAAGATGTAAAACACATTATAAACGTGAAAATTATACCAAACTCATCTTTTGGATTGTTCCACATTTGAGATACCAAAATAGTATCTGAATGTATTTTCAAGTATTTATTTATTTGCAAGAAACGCTCAGGCGTTCTATCGGTCCGAAAGGCTTAACCTTGCACTTATTGCACTCATACTCTTTTACATTGATCAATTAACCTCATTCTCAGTCAGAAGACCCATACAGAACAGTCGACTGCAGATCTGTCGCAACACATTTTTCAATGGAAAAAGAACTGCACTGAGTGGGTGAGGATGTTACAATGAGAATGGGCTTTGTTCCATATTGAATACGTGGATCTGGACTCGACTGGTCTTCATATGGGGTGTACACAGATTCAACTCTGATGACCCTATGTAGACCTTTGATCGCATTTAAAGTGGCCCCCACCAAGATTTGAACCAAGGACCTCTCGGTCCAAAAGGAAGCTCTTAACCGTTAGACCACGGCACTTTCCTGGGGTTCGTTCCCCACATTCGAGCATAACTCTACGTATATACTAACTCATGCATATGTCCTACATAACAGACCTTTTCATATCAGTTGCACATGCTTTGGACAAATTGGTCCACTCAGGCATGACATATATAGTATGCACATAGATTTACGAGTGAGTTTCGGGAATGGACCCCTGATCTATGATGTTGCAAAAACAGATAATCATAAAATAATAAGTGGTGTTGGCAAGCTGATTTTTCTGCTTTTTCTTTGTACTTACATTAAATAACAAATAATAAAATAAAATTGTCATGAAATAGATATATATCTATCTACCTCTTTCCCTTTTTGGCCGGTTGACAGTATCCCTCCTTCTCAAGCCTATTCACTAATCCCTGAGCCACAGTCATCTCTACCCCAAGCCTCCTTGCAAAGCTTGGGATTAAGATGCGGTTAGTCTCTGTCGCAGCCAGAAGTGCCCTACGCCACAGGCAGGTAGCCTGTACAGCCACAGGATCTAGACCAACAAGGTAGGGGTCAGTTGGATGATGGTTTTCTTCTCCAACCTGCTGGGGAAGCCAAACAAATATGATTTACATATAGGGTGTGCAATATTCACTGAGTTCAATGGGAACTCTTCACATCCATACAGTTTACGACAACTCCAAATAGAATGGAAGAGTTCTGGGTACAACACAGATCTGCAAAATATGCACTTGAAGTAGGGTGCGCAATATTCACCGAGTTCACTGGGAACTCTTCACATCCACACATGACAACTCCAAACAGAGTAGAAGAGTTCTGGGTACAACACAGATGCAAAATATGTGCTTGAAGTAGGGTGTACAATATTCACTGAGTTCATTGGGAAATCTTCACATCCACACAGTTCATGACAACTCCAATGGAGTGGAACAGTTCTGGGTACAACACGGATGCAAAATATGTGTTTGAAGTAGGGTGTGCAATATTCACTGAGTTCAATGGGAACTCTTCACATCCACACATGACAACTGGAAATAGAGTGGAAGAGTTCTGGGTACAACACAGATGCAAAATATGTGCTTGTAGTAGGGTGTGCAATATTCACAGTTCACGGCAACTCCAAATAGAGTGGAAGAGTTCTGGGTACAACACAGATGCAAAATATGTACTTGAAGGACTAAATTTCTATACATGGAATTACATCGACCTGTTAAATTACTGTCACATGAAATGGTTCATTTTGACAATCTTTTCAAAGATCCAATGATTTTGCGGAAGGAGTGTCCCACCTAATAGGTGTTCAAATTTGAATTGTGAAAGACATCACAGTGGGCTTTTTTAAAGGTGCTTGTTCTGATTTATCGGGTTCTCTACTTGATATGAGAGCCTGGTACTTGCATACACTCACCACCAAGTATCGTAGGAAACAAACTTGTGGTTTTGATGGTAGAAGTGATAATGCATAACTGCAGCACCCTATTCACTTCTCAGTGTGGTAATATTATTGGTTAACCATTAAAACGGCAGTTGTTTGTCTCTACCTTGTGAAAGAAATGGATTGAAGGCTGAAATTTCAGGACAACAATAAGCAAAAAGTATAGCCTTTCATCTGATATCAAAATTCATACTAGTAGTATACTACTTCTGGATAAATTGGGGGGTTCCAAACAAGCAACTTTAAAAACAGACCATGAGATTCGCTGATAGTTTTAGACTAATTTGGCTAAATTTAGCATTCAATTAAAATTACTAATTCTGATTTACAATACTAAAGTTGAGTGATGACATACTGCTCACTGAAAAATTTGCTTAATTTTTTCTCCTCTCTCCCCAAGCTAAATGGCCTATAATGTGGGAAATTGTATTATAACATCAGTTACACATTACTCCAAAATCCATTATATGAACAAAGGCATTTAGGTACCTTTTCAGTTATTTCACTGAACCAAATAAGGCTGTATCATTAGATAAGCAGCAACATTCTGTAGATCACTAACAAACAACATGAGTGACTTAAGTGGGCATTTAACCACACTCTGTTCTGACTAACAAATCACAGAGGGCATCACATTGACTAGTTAACATTTTTCCCTCTATTTACCTTAACACATTGGTCGCAGGTGTGACTCTCGGGAGCATCATCTTCTTTGAGAATGGTGAAGCAGACAGCATGGTTTCCAAACTGCAATTGCTCACAACAGATCATTAGACATCATCCTGAAATTAACAAAATCAATGGTATTTACAATTAAAATCACGTATGTTCTCAGGAGCTTACACTTTAAGAGATGTTCTTACTGAATAACTTTAAATGTTGGCAAAATACCGGGTTATTCACCATGGAAAATCACATACTTTCAGGAACTCTCAATTGAAGGTAAAAGCTCATCAGTGGGCCAGGGATGTAAGAGGTCCTGAAGAGTAAAGCTTGGACAGCGTAAAAAAAAGTGTGAATTTGGGCTATAAGTCTCCAAAAAACGCTCTGAAAATTGTAGACATTTTGAGTAACGGAAAGCCTGAATTTAAGCAATAGCCTGAAAACTTGCATGTACCTGAGTGGGGATTTGGCAGGAGGATGCAATTTCAGCCAGGCTTGAAATATCAGGTCGCAGTTGCTCCCCTTAGCTCAAAATATCAAGGCAAAATAATAATCATTTTTTACCACTTTGCCTAAATTTGGTCCAAATTAATATAAATTAGGCTAATTTTCACATACTTCTTGTGCATTTGGTCTCTGCTCTTACTTGTTGGAGCAGATTATGGGGTCAACTTGGACACCTTGCTCTGCTTTGTGTTGATGATACACCTCTGAAGCTCATATTCTCATGCTCTTGTGGATAACATTTAACACTCAGAATGGACCACATGATGTTTATACCAATCCTATAAGCACTATGATTTGGAAATTGCACTTTGGAAATTGCACTTTGAGTTTCTACTTCGGAAATTGCACTTTGATGAGGTCATGCATGTGACACACACACACACACACGCACACACACAGCCTATTCCCAACACACAAAAACTCAAGACTTTCACTCTCTTTAGCTTAGAAAATGTTTACTTGACATGATCTTGAAAGGTCTTGTGCATCTTAGAATTCTTAAGGACTTTTGTATATAGCATAGTAGAGTCCCTCTGAGGGGGACCATAGAGTTATATTAATTAGCTCTATGGGTGCACTTTACTCTGAGTAATAATCGTTTGAACTGATTCGAACAACTTGCTGCGTATGTGCGTGAAGGCCGCACTGCTGTAGACAGCGCATAAACACAGCGATTAAAATAGACAATACGCCCTTATACAGGTCGCACACGCCGGGACTGTGTACGCTTAGTTCAAACAATTGTTACGGCGACTATAACATACCTCATTACATCCACAGGGACACTTGACAATGCATTCAGCCATGTCCTCACTAACTTGAGAGGCTGGAGTAGAAATGGCTTCTTCTGATTTGTCTGTAGCAAAGAGAAGAGAGTGAAGCATATTGATGAAATCACATGAAATAGCAAAATAGCAAAACACAGTGGTTCTCAAATTTGATCTAGCAAGAGCTGGGTACAATGTCTGGCTGCTTCACCGAATTCTTCAAGGTCTTTGTCTGTGGATTGTTGTTCCAACAGTGGCAGACCAAGGGATGTTACATTGTCTGTGGCATGGGCTGTACGATTCTTGGATTGTGGCTCCGAAATCATGCTCCAGGAGCATATATTCAACTCGTCGCATAGGAGCCATCCTATTATGTGTTTCGCTTTATTCCGTTAATGTTTTATTGAAGTATTACAAAAAGAACGACTTTCTGCCGACTCGGACTGCATGGCGTGGTATGTGGGCGATCGTCTTGTTATCGAAAAGGTGTGGGTTTCGATCCACTGCCAGGAAACAAATTTAGGTTATGATTTTATGTATTTTAGAGTTGGAGATTGGGGAATTCATAAAAAACATCAGAGTTGTGGGCATTGAAGTAGAAAGAATATTGAATAGCTGCCTTAGGATAATTAAGGACTGGTCATGTCCTCCTGGAGCAATGATTTCAGGGCCAGACAGAATCTCCGACGTGCGGGCTGTACGCAGGATTTTTTGGAGTGGGGTGTTTTTGTTTTAAAAAGTGACCTTTTTTTCGAAAACAGTGAAATTCTTTGGAAAATGGACCTAAACCCCCCTAAAATCACCTTTTTTGACTTTTTGAACATTTCATCAGTGAAAAGTGGACTTTGTCTATTTTTTCAATTTGGAACTTTTATCTAAAAAAGTAAAGCAAAAGTGGACCTTTTGCCCCTTTTGTGGATTGGAGGATGCGGCCTACACCCCCCCCCACCCCCAGGGTAGAAATGTCCTGATTCCTCCAGGTAGCTCCATTCTGCAAGGAAACCTTAGACGGCCAGTTCTAATCAGTTGTGATTTATAACAAAATTTCATTGTTTTGTATTCAATACTTACCGGGGACATTTGGTGTTCCTACTGGAGGGATGTCAGCAAGATGGGTCCTTCTGTTGGTGAAACTGACTGTTTAGTTAACTGCCTTCTTCTTGGGCACCTCCTAAAATTATTCACAAATGTGACTCCTAATTAAGACACTGCTCAAATATAAGTTATTCTGGAACTCTTCCTCTACAGTTTGGGTCTACTTCTTAATGAAGCATTGACTCAAGTTATGATGGGATCTCATGACTTGACCAGACAAAATTTATTGCCCCCTTTGACCAGGAAAGGGCATGGGGGGGGGGGGGGGCCTTTCCCTGGTAAAAATAGTTACATTTTGTCCTGAGTTCCTCGGATGATTTTATCATTTTCTGAATTCTGCAAACAGGCAATGCCTTCTCTTCGACGTCATCATCTCATATTGTCCTACTGAAGATAGCATTTATATAGACTATGGCAGTGAGCGGGTTAGTAAGCAAACATGCAATTATCATCGGTATCATAAAGACGATGATGATATTAGATAGTGCTTCATCGCCCAAATGTTTACACACGGCGTTGTTGGTTCAGGGTTGGCTTTATGCGGCAAAATGGTTTTTGCCAGAAAGGAGAAAATGTTAAACCTGGTTTTAAACGCAAAAACTGGTTTTAAAACGGCCAAAACTAGGAAATGTTCGAGGTCGTCATGCAAAACATTAATGTACGTCGTCCTAAATACCGTCCCTCTTTAATTAGATACTTAAGATAATCAAAGTACCTTGCATTATTTATTTCTTCAATTACAAGAAGACACAAATAAAGAGGATATAATAAAAACATTGATGACAAAAAATTAAAACAGAAAAGTCTACTGTAAACAATTTCAAAACTTGCAAAAAAGATCGCAGCAGAAATCCAAATACCAGCTTGTGGATTAACAATTACATGCAAATTATTGGGAGTAGTTCTTGCTCTTACTTCTTTTTTTTCTTCCAAATTTTATCATTTATTTACTATTTAGTAAATTATTTATGCCTACAGATCAAATTTTTTAAGCTAGACATGTTGAATTTTCAGTCCATTTTCCATATTGTCATAAGGGTTAATTAGGTATTAAGTATGGATACATATGCGCGAGTCTATGGAATATTCATGGTAATACATAGTATGGTACTAGATCAACTTATGTATCATAATTGTATTGTAATTAAAAAGCAAGAAGTTTTGGTTACTGTACTTTCAACCACTATTGTTCTGTAATGTTATTTGACTTTCACAGAGAAGACATTGCAAAACCACAGTTACAATCTTGTTAATATTTCAAAAGCATTTTTTGAACACAAAAATGAGGTTTTGCCAAAATAGGTGGCATAAACCTTGCGGTGTAAACCAGGTGTGAAAACCCTGGCGGTTAAAAAAAAAAAAAAACCGGCCAATTCGGTTTTACGAGCAAAACCCTGGCGTGTATAAGGTTATTGAAGTGCACGCAGGGGTTACAAGTGGTCTCATTTTTGTCAGTTGGGGTAGTCTCATGACGACTAGCATTGTGCGTCCGATTACACAATAATTTTCTCTCTGTGTATGAAGACCAACTCCGTAGCTAAAAGGTGCATTTCATGGTCGTAGCAGCTTCGTTTATATGGTTTTTACACTAAGATATCCTGAGAAAAAAAAAGCTTATCCTCAAAATTTGATTGATTCCAATCTTGCATTTTTAGGGTTATAAACCAGTGGCAAACGAGGCAATTGTGAAACAAGTGGAGCAAAAAAAGTAATCCCAGTCAGTGCCATATCTGGAGGGGTGTGCTTCAGGTCGTGCACCGGGAGTCATGCCAAAACAAGCAAAAAAGCCAGGGTCTCACTATGCCAGTGCCAGTAATCTGCTGCAATAAGTGCTAAAAAGAACCAAATGTTGTAGGTAGCTTAGCACATGAAAATTAGCCCAATTACATTAATGTAGCCAAATTTAGCTCTCCCCCCCCCATTGGTTGGCCATGAGAAAAAAAACGCTATTCTATTCCGGTAAATCAGGTTTGTGGGTGATTTTTTGATAAAACAAATATATGGATTCACATTTAACCAATCACCAAAGCTTGTAGTAAATCCACAGTTGTATTTTGAAACATCCCGCTTCAACTTTCTCGGGAATCAACTTACATATTTGTGATTCATCCTGATCGAGGCAGTGTTGCTAACACAGTGCTCCATCCATCTCTGCAGCCTCCTGCCTCTTCCGCTTGCGTTCATATATTTGAGTTCAAATGCTTACAGTCCAGTCTTGATGCGCAGATTTATCTATGATGTGGGAATAAAATTTGTCTAACAATTTTTGAAAATTATGCTTGATGGAAATATTATAGAGTTGATAGTTAGTTAGAGAGTAGATTGGAATATTTAACTTGACTTGTTTAAAACCGTAAATAAATTTCAACAAAAAAAAGTCAAAGCCACTAGCCCTGGGAGTGCAAAGGTGTGAATCACCATAAAAAATAGGTTCCATTTGGAGAAAAAAATAACAGGGGTATTTTATTGATTGAATAGGAAAGAGGTCCATAGTCACCCTTTAAAACTGTACAGGAAACACATTCTTTTATTTATGGCCTTCCACATTAACAAATACACTAACCCTAAAGCCAAAAATAAAAAAGAAGTTTGTTACATGTAAGAACTTCCAAAGGGGTAAATATGGAACTCTTGCCAGTGAGGATTATCCAAAAAGGAGAGAATAAAATTCACACTTTTAGGGGGGGGGGGTAAAGTTACATGACATGGTACAAGCATTTTTCCAAAAAAGCGTTCATCACTGTGAGAAGACTTCTGCAAACTCCTCCCTACTTTGCCATTTTTGCAATGAATTACAGTTCATTTTACCCAACTTTGTGACGCCTGTGCCATATGCTTAGGATTTGCCTCAACGCTCTCTCCAGGATCATCTCCCTGCCTCGTTCATGCATTACCGACAAACAGTCGGCTTCTTTTAAAAGGCAGACTAACCCATAATACTAAATGTGCACCCATTAAACAGGCCATAATATCCAATGGGGAATTCTAGATTTATTTTAGATTACCCTCACTGTACATCCAATCAGTTTCTTAGGCTTGGGATAGTTTGATCGGGCGTCTACATCGGCTGGTTAAATTGGCACTTGTATTCCGATGTGGATATCATGATCGTTACAAAAAGTGCTAATAGGTGTGTTTCAAGATCAGGCAAGTGCACATACCTTGTTTAGGGTATCAACATCATTGAAAATAAAAAAAGAGAATTTCATTTTCACTTTGTAAATTATGGGTTTGGGGGTGTGATATTTTGACTACTCATGAATCATACTTTGATTTTTCACCCATAAAAGAATACCGTTGAAATTGTGGAATTTCTTCACGACTGTACATGGTAGTTTTCCGGGATGATTTTAATCAGTTGTCTGACTCTTTGAAGGCATCCCCAGCATTGTCCAAACAGCAATCTCTCTCTTTTCTTTTCTCCCTCTCTCACTCTCCCCCCTTCGATTCTCATCCTCTACAGACAGTATTTATATTGAAAAAAAAACTGGTTTAGGGTAGGCAATCATACAAAATACATATTAAAAGTAAATTTAAACAGTCCTGTTACACAAATTACTCCTTTAGGGGCTAGCAAATCAACAAAAAATATTGTTAGGGTGTTTTTACAGTAAAATATTTGCACCTAATTTACACATGGGAGGTATGACGTGTGAACCTACCTTGGACTGACGCTACGATTACATGTCTTTGCAGTCTGAATCAAATAATATTAATTACTGTACTTATGCAGAAACGCCTCAACATTTGATGTGGGTTGCAGAATTGATCAATGAGTTGGGCCGCCGACGCCAAATCGGCAGTGATGCGTTAGCGGTAATGTTGTTCCCACAAGCATTGCAACTGTGGTAATCTGAAACTTGCTAGTTAATTTAAATAATGGAATTTTTAGATAACAATATTTAAGGGTTTTTCCCAATGAAAAAAGTATAATGTAACGGAAACGGTAATAGTTTTAGTATATTGCACCTTTTTTCAATTACTGCCTTAGTAATTTTACTTGTGGTGATGTCCTCTCTCTATGATTTTACTACATAAAAATATTTTTAACCTTGATTAGGGAACTGCCTCAACATGAGTATTATTATTGATAATGGTTCCGATTGCAGAATATGTAACTTTTAAACTTTCACCCCACTGCTAAAGTTTCGCTCTGATATATCAATCCGTTTTGAGCCAGAGTAAAAATGTGATTTTATAAGCCCAGTGAGGACTGTGTAAAATTAATGTTCTACCAAAATGGCGGCACATTTTCGCTTAAACTTTCAAACCAAACCTCCTAAGACCTTAAAAATTTTAAAGGGTAAATGAGAAAAATAGTAGCTTTCTGTAAGATTACCAAATTTTGATCACTCCCAGTAAAATCTTGGGCTCTGGGGACAAGGCATTCGCGAGAGCATTGAGTACTTTCAGTTCCATTTTAATTAAAAAACAATACCAAAAATACATTTCATCTTGGCATTATAAAAGCATATCTTTGAAGAAGAAAAATTCTCTTCACTTCTGCTTAGTAACGTTCATTAGCCCGGACCCTCAGAGATTTAATAAATCTGTAGAAGAAGCATCATTGAATAACGTCATTGACTAGATCTCCATGAGGGAATAGTATCTAATTTTATATGCACATAAAATGTCTATATTAATTTTGTATAATGTTTGCAAATTTTGTCAAACCTCCATAGAGCAAACTTACACTGGAGGGGAATGTTCTTGCAAATTCACTGGTAACTAAATGTTATTTACACATATCAAAGTATCTTAGTTATACACAGTAGTACTCAGCTATGACTTACTCCTTCTTACAAATTTCAGGTACTTGTATGAATATGGGTATTCATGATGGTGCTACTCAAAGTGATTATATAATAATTGCTCGTAATGATTTCCCCAGATTAACGCTGTGTGTGTGCAGATGCCTCTGGGAGTATGAATCGCTGCAATTGTGCCTATGTACTAAATTATAATGTTTGTTTTTTTTTTAATTGACACTGTTCTTAAAAAACGTGAAAAGACCGTGGATTTTGTTTTACAATAATCGATGGTTTATAATATGTTGAGATTTTTCATTTGAACCATAATGGTCTATATTAGATGTTGCTAATTCATACAGAGTTACTTGATATTAGCTTAAAGGTAAGTAAGAATTTTGTAATACTGTAATAGTACAGGCTCCTATGAGTGCACTTTGTTGACACAAATCATTGCCTCATAACACAAAAAGCACTGAAGAATTAATGCAATTGGGAAATTAAGCCTATTTGAAGGATCAGTATGCACACAAAACAAAGGGGGGTGTTAAATCGATGAAATGCCCCTTTAATGCTGACAGACATTAGTATATTAGTATTATTTACCTATAAGGTTACAACATTATGGTGTCCATCTCGTTACAATTTGTTAAAGGTACATATGTGATTGACCATATAGAAAATCAAAATATCATAAATCGATTTTTTGCATTCAAATTAAGTAAATGCTGTTACCAACTGCTTCCACAAAAATAGCCTGGTAGGTAAATCTGTATACTAGAGTGTGGGCATGACGTTTCGATCCTAGCAGGATCTTCATCAAAGAAAAAAAAATGTGTTTTTTTGCTTTGATGAAGATTCCTGCAGGATCGAAAAAGCGGGGCCCACACTCTAGTATACAGATTTGGAAGTTCGAAACAAAGTTTGCAGGATCCACATGGCCTATAACCCAACCGCATCCGAATAAGGTAATACAAGGATAAAACTGAGATTTGATTAGGTGCTTAAAATCTTGAATCTGGGCTTTTAAGATTGTTAAAATCCCCCAATTGATCAAAAGATGAATGGTTCGACCCATTAGAGACCACCAACATTCAGAGAAAAACATTAAGAGATAATTTGACAAGGAAGTATGTTCTTTGGTGATGAGTGTTTTGGAGGGGGTAGGTCCAATTTTAGGAAAAATCGTGCCAAAAACACTGATTTTCCCCAAAAGGTCATTTTTTGAAGTCCTGCCACCCTTAAAAACCAAAATCCTGTGCATGGTTGAATTCATTTATATATGGTCACTCTCCTAATGCAACATTACCAATTGAATTAAATTACACCTGAAGGTGATAAGCCAAAAAAGCATATCTTGAAGATTGTGATTAATCCATGACAGAAAATGCAAGCAGTTTTCTTAGAGGGTTGATTAAGATAGCACAAAGAGTTCGAAACTAGATTTCTTGCTCCTGTAACCCCACAAAATTGGTGGTCTACAAACAATCAGTGCAAATTCAGGAATTGGGTCCTAAGAAAAATCTCCTTGAGTAACCTTTAATGAAAGGCTACTGAATTGAGTTTACAATCCTGGCGTTAAAATAATATTGAAACCTACTCAGCATGACAAGGAGTAAATATCAGGGCTAATGCAGTTGCACTTAGAGCCTTAATTTATGATTTGTTGATAGCTTGTTTCAGGACCGGATCTAGGCCACTTATGGTTGCATTGATGTCCTAAACCAATTCACACTGATGATTTTGAGTGTATATAAAACATAAACCTAAAACCAAGTCTGATGAGTGAAAGTGGGTCCACAAGTTTAACTAAGATTCCACCATCATGTCACCGAAGAAAGAAAAGGTTTGGACAGCATGATTAGTTTGGAGAGGGACGGCAGACCCGGAGGCAGAGTCTGAATCTTTCAAATGACTTGGTGGCCGATTTCACGTTCATGAACTAAGAGAATCAGGCCTTTGATGCCAAGGGGGGTTGAAACGCATTCCATAAACCAGTCGTCGTGCTGGGCGCTGAATTTGAATATTGCACTGAAATAAATTATCAGTGGGTGATTGTTTATACACACATAATGTCAATTCGATACAAACAATCGCCCAAAAATCCAGTGTTGGATGTGGGTGCTAGTGGGTGGTTAAATTTTGTACTTCTACCCATGACACACCTCCGACCATGAAATGACAATCAGTCGTCTTGATTAAATAAAACGCCTCACTGAATACATTCTTTTCACCTAAGCGCGCATTGCATTATGAGAAAAAAGAGTATCTGCGCCAATGATCCAGGTACAGATGCTACACCTGGCCACCCTAAAACATACATAATTTTTATCACTACCGATAGTGTATATGCCCAAAGCGGCACCCCACAGTATGTGGAAGAAGCGGAGGGCAGCCATTGGCTTTCTATTGTTGGTACGCTAGGTTCTTTGTGGTCGGCAAAACATGCGAGACGGTTGATGTGAATTTCTAAAGATAAGTAACGTTTTTGCCTCTCTATCTATTAGAACCTCTTTGTTGATTGCATAGAGGAAAAAGGGGTGAAAGTCTTTTGTGTCCTTTGTAATCACAAAAACACGGGCACTCTAAAGTCAGTATCATTCAACTCAACCTGTTACAGTGAATACTTGAAGCAAATAGGATAGAATGTGTGAGGTTAATGTAGCTATAAAGGCTTTTATGTTGATTGAATGTTTTCATAAGCATATAAATTGATTTTTCTCTGGTTATCGGATTACAGGTTTCAATAGATTATCATGGAAATTTTAATTTCTACCACGTGACATCCCCCTCATGAACGCTCATTCCTGGGAAGAAGTGAATAGAGGTGCACGAGGGGTTGAACCTACTATAATACATGTTTACATTGATGTACCAATTGAGGACAACCTTCCTGCAGCAATCAAAGGATTTAGTCATCAGATCAATTACCGGTAAACTGTCAACTTGGTCTGCTCAGATGACACCGCTAGATAGCTTCTCATTTTGGGTTTTATCTCCATTCAGAAAAGGATTTAGATTTTAAATTTAAGCCAGATTTAGTTAAAACCCATGTTGGTTACATGGAGACCAAAATCTGATCAGCAGATCTGCTAGACTAAACCACTTTCTGAACAATGCCTTTGACACCACTTTGTCATATCTCCCGTGTGAATGAAAGGCTGGGTCACGAAATGAAAAAAGAGAAGAGAGAAAGGAGTATAATATCAAAAATTAAGATATCTTGTTACATACTAATTAACCATTTTTTTTAAAATTGATTTTATGTATTAAAATGTCAATATTTTATCTACTTTTTATAGAAAATGGCCATTTCCTCTTTTATGCCAAATCAGACAGTGAGGAGGGGTAAACAGTAATCGGAAGTTCATTTAAAAATACATTTGTAATTCACAAAAAAAAATGTCATGCGTGAAAAAACATACAATCACACAGGTATGGTTTGAGAGTTTTTTTTTTTTTGTTATATTTTATTCCGTTTTAAGGTTTCCAAGTCATAAGGTGTCAGAAAAAAGTGTGTCAGGTGGGTTCAGGTTACTGAAACTCCCATATGGTTCCTAAGTTGTGGTTAACTTTGGATTGTGAACAAGATGGCATGGCACTTGATTAAAATATTTTGACAATGTCATTTTATTTTATAGATATTTTGTAACAAAAAAAAGATTTATTCCCACATGTATCAAAACAATGCCGCATGGAAGAACACACATGCACATTCCACATTCATGCACATATTCACATCACACGCACATACCACACACTTAGAAGGAATAACTAAATTGTTCTTACAGTTGATACAATCTCCAACTTTGATGTTCATCGGTTCCTCTTCATACGAGAAGTCTTCACGCTCAGCAGCTTGAAACGCAGTGGTTCATAATCCTGGTGGTGGTTACTGGTCAAAGCAAGATATATTTCATTGTAATGTTTGGTAGTGAATGATCAATGTTTGCCATTATGATACGCAATTGAATGCATTTCAAATGCATTAACTGTGGCATTATAAATAGTCTCTCTAGAGGAATCGTCTGATTAGCAGGGTGTATCCTTTAATTTGCACATTGTTATTAGTGAAATATCTTGACTTACTTTACTATTTACACCCAACTGAGGCAATAACAAAGTTACAATCAAAGATCCGGTGATGATTATAACCCTCATTTGTTTGCCAATAGTTTCTACAAAACTACAACAAAACAGAACTAACTATGTTGAAAATTTCATTGATTACAACATTCCCGTTTTAATTTAGGAGTATTTTGTTATTTCAGTTCCCCATAGGTCGTCGTGGTAAATATTTTTCTGGATCATTAAAAATAAAACCACTCTAGCTTCATATAGAATATGGCTTATTCTTTGAATTGTTGTTAATTGGACTGGGTTCACAAATAATTACATATGCAAACAATTTTCCTTTGTTGTTCAAAATTGAGGGTGGGCCCCTTCCTGCATATCTCTGAATAATCCCTTTAAAAGCCTAAAGGAGAATCTTCAACTGTGATCCTCAGCAGCCTTGTCCCCCCAACTACCTGAAAAAAGTTAGATTTTTATATCATCTTAACCGGTGGCCTAAAGTATATTATGTGTGCCTAATGTTACTTGCCTAATCTGGAAGTAATTTGTTAATTATATTACAAATTACAAATGATGTGCCTACGGGACCCTGTGAAACAACATTTGTTCATAACCCATCAAATGCACCATCACAATCAATGGAAATTTTTGAAAATAACCTTTTCACTCAATGAAGACTAGTGAATTATAACAAAATGAAGGTACTAGAATCACAAATGCACCTTTATGGGCAGAGTTAATGATGCATCTGCATGTGGTGGGAAAAGTATTCCATAAAGAATTGTTTCCCACCTATATAGAAAATCAACTTCCATCTTCATAGTAGAGAAGCTTCATAGTCCTATCACATCATCAGGTATGATTTTGAGTGCCCCTGTGTAAGGACAACTATGGTACGCAAAAGGCGTATAGTTGCTTTCTTGGTTTCTGCTTCAGTCTGTGCTCCTGCGATTTTTGTCCTTTCTTAAATTTAAAACAGTAAAACAATGTACAAACATTTTGGAGATATGATTCAAAAGTTAAACAGAAACAGCGATATTCTGCAATTCATCCCAACAAACAGGCTTACATAAAGTTCACACCCATAACTGATTCTATTCCGATCTTGATTTTTTAAAATTCTTATTGAGCACTGATCTCCATGTACCCCCTAATCTCTAAGACAGCTGTTCTAGGCTTTGGAAGGAGTCAGGATTACCATCATCATCATAACCCTTGTTCATAAGTCCTCTTAAAGATGGAAGTTTCTAAGACGTACACTCCCACTGTAAATATTCATGCTGGGACCACGATTGGTGTAGCTGAACTTTAAGTGTAAGACTCAATCCGTCTACAAAGGTTGAATTTAGTGTTTATTGCATTCTCTCAGATTGTTGTGACAATATTTAAAAAATGAAAGGTTTTTTTTTTTTAAATAAATTGTTAAACAATCATCATTTTTAAATGTGACATTGAATTTGATACTAAAAATTGGAGAAGCATTTTTGCTATTTATGGTTCCCAAAGGGTTTGTTGACCATTACGACCCGGCACCCTGGGTCACGAGGCCACCCCCTGAATTCGGCAGACTTTACGGAATAAACGGCAGAATTATGCAGTTTATTCCGTACAATTCTGCTGAATCAGGGTGGGTCACATTGACCCAGGGTCGCTAATTGTCAGAACCCATTCCAACCATAGTAGAAATGTGGTAGTCAAAAGAAATAATCCCTTAAAATTGGTCAAGTATTCAGTTTTGAAGACCCTACCTTCACAACACAAAAAAAAATCGTTCTCAAATGCCAAAATTTGGTGTGCTTTGTGCCACACCCACTCCTACCAAAACAAAATATACTTATTTTTAAACAAATGGTGGTAATTGCAAATGCATGATCTGTCACTTGTAAAAATGTTCATATTCACTGCATTGTAAAGAACTATTGTACTTACTCTGGACTATCAAGACGGTCAAATATATCTGATTGGAACCAATTAAACAGAATAGTCATATTTACATTTTGAAAATGTAAATTGGTGTTTGTTTCACACGTACCCGTTTCACAAAGCTTTTTTGGACATGTTGGAGAAGAGTTTTCTATTTGCAGAGGCTATAAGTGGTTTTGTCGATCCCTTGGACATACGTAAGCGCTTTGCGTGAAGTGTGCTTACATGCAATCCAACAGTGCGTTTTATTGGGGTGGGAACGCGGGCGTAAATGTACAACAATGGTCGCAGGGATTTTGACAAATAATTAGTTAGCTGCTCTTTCTTGTTCTGTGGCCTATATTACGCAGGCATCCGGCATAATTTATTTACCTTGTTATAATTATGCCTTGTTATAATTCTGTTACAGAATAAAGCACTAATTATGGTGCAAGGGGTATATTGTAATTATGCCGACATGCATACAGCTCATTTCATTAATCTAATATAATAAAATAATACAATTATTTAAGGTACGCCATTCGCCGATGCATCATGGAGTTTATAATATATTAATCTGCTGCCACTAGGAAATATCAGAATCATTTCGCCTCAACTAGGGCGCAACCGTGGTGCAGCTCCTATCAGCACTTAGAGTGTTAACATTCCCCGACAGCTCCCCATTTCACTCCTGGGTAGAGAGAGAGGCAAGTGAGGAAGTTCCTTGCCAAGTGCACACACATTGGCCGCAGCGGGACTCAAACCCAAACCTTCAGATCATGAGTCTGTCGTTTTTATCCACTGGACCACAACGTGCCCACTTGTTGTCCAGTGTCCATCTACTGTAACTCGGCGGGGGCCAATTATCACGATCAAACTTTGCATAATTCAGTATAAATTTTTTTTCATTTTATCATTCATTGTACCCTTCAACAAAAATGTCACATGCTCTCAAACCCATGAATTATTACTTGAGTTGTGTTAATATATTTTTGTGTTGGATGGTATGGATACATATAAGTATTTAAATTGATAATTTGCATAAGTTATTACAAATCCTGACCATGCTATATAATTCTGTGTTACATTTCTTGCATTATTAAGTATTATTTGCTATTTTAATAATATAGGTTACATTTAACAAAATGTCGTCATCTCTTATGAGGAATACTATTGCTGTATAGTTTTAAATTTCACATTATATATACAAATTAGCTCATTTGCAAATTTGGTCAATCTCATTAATCACTCCCCAAACTATTTCATGAACAATGTCCAATGTATGATATCTGTCGGTACTAGATACGAAGAACATACCCTGATATAAAGAAAATATTGAAAAAATAAATTTTCAATTTAGTAGACTGATAGCCCATAAAGTTTCTTCCATGTTTTTGTTTTAGATTTCATGCATTTGCATATTATAAGTGGCTTATTTGCATAATTTGTTAAATTTCTCATTAATCCATTTTGTTTTAAAAAAACTTGTTTCCACAAGGTACCATTTGCTTCAAACTTAGTGAAATGATAGCTATTGTGAGTGCTGCTGGCTAAGCGTCTTGTGTAACATCATTCATAGTACTGAGTATTATATACACCCTCATTCAATAATTCCAGTATAATAGTCATCATTAGGTCACTATCCTGCTTCACACAAATGTCCCCCACACTCCTATTTCAAACTTCAAACTGGCTCCTGCTATGGGCTATCACACCATAGCAGGAGCCCAGTTATGGGGGGTTCATGTTCATTACACACCACCTTCAGACCTTCTTATTCGTTGTTTGTTTCTTATGATGCTAATTGCTTTAGGCCTTCTTCGTAACATGTTCAACATCCTTGTTGATGACTGTGTTGGCTTTTCTTTCACAGAAAGAGTGACATGAGGACATTTTGTTTGAAACACACTCTCAAAACTGAGATGTTTGCATTTTTGTAATTGTAATCTGTGTACTAACCTGTATTATGGAGTAAATAAGCCATACATGTCTCTATGCATGGTAAGAGTGATTTGTTAAGGTGTTTATTCAATGGGGTTGATCCTAATTATAAAATTCAAGGTTTCTTGGAATGGGAACTGCTATGGTGCATTCTTGTCTTTGCAAGTTTTGGTCTATTTTAACCTAAGACCCGTCTGACCCCTCCTAATTTATAAATCCATGACCATAGAGAACATATTTGCTAGGTTTAGAAACAAAAACAAAAACAACTAAATCACAGGATGAGCATAAAATATATTACTCTGACCATTCCATGAACATTTTGTCTTATTGGTAGTTAAAATGTTACAGTAAATAAATGTTTAGTTTGAGTCTTATTGCATCATTTTCAAAAGAGAAATTTAATGTTCAGAGAAAATCTGAGTGTATGTGACTGGAGTAAAACTAAGTACAATTGAATTTTTGTTTAACTTACCCCGATTATAAGTGCCCGTAGCTGTATCAAAACAAAAACAATAAGTGCAGTAATTGAGAAGAAAGCAACAAACAAAATTTAATTATAATAATAATAATAATGTGTATTTTTAACGTGCGACATATCCACGAAAACGTGCTCAAGGCGCTGTGCATTGCGGCAGCCATGAAAGGCGCTCAGCACATCAGAGAAACCATAATACCAGAACAGATTTATGCCAAGAAGCTCGATTTTTGAAGCAGGAAGAAACCGGAGTACCCGGAGAAAACCTGAGGGAACGAGTATGGATCGAGAAACCAAATTCACATAAAGCCACCATTAACTAGCCCCAACCAGGGATCGAACCCAGGACCTCATTGGTGAAAGGCGAGGGAAGATACGCCACGCCAACCCGTTCCCCCGTTCTAAGTACAGCAAGGTTTGCAATGGTTCACTTTTCAAGTATTATCAGCTCTTTCAATTGACAATAGGAATATACTGCAACTTTGTTGTCTTTCCTGAGGTATTCATTTGTGCAAATTTTGCAAGAAGCTTCAATTTGCAAAAATTAAGTTATCAGGCATCACAAGCCAATTTCTTTACTATAATCTGAGCTAATCTGATGTAAAAAGGCTCAGTTAAGCAGTACTAAATTAAACTAGACCCAAAAGTAATGGTAAATAGTATTCATAACTTCATAAGACCTAAAATAAATGTTTGTCATAATATCTGACTGACTCCCTTTTTTTTACTGACCCTTTTTAAAAAGTCTGTAGGTTAAAGAGACAAGAGGACATTTCCAGAAAAATGCGTCCCCATTTTAACAAAAGCAATTTTTGTACATTAAAGGCCGACTCAAGAAGAGTTTCCTGATGAAGTCTCCATTTCCCTATGGGACTCTGCCATTGCGCAATACCCCAAAATGGCGATATCTCGGACGCATCACAACATTTTGCATTTTTGACTTCAGATTTGGCATTCTACCAAAATTTTTAACCTATAAAAAAAGAAAAGAAACATGTTTTTTGGTTTCAATGTTAAAGCCTTCCACGTTTATAACCACTTTTGGCAGTAAACCTAGGTCACATCTGAACCATTTCTTACCAGGCTACCACAAGCCCAAAATTTCTTTACTATATCTGAGCTAAACTGATGTAAAAAGGCTCAGTTAAGCAGTAGCTCAATTCTACTAGACCCAAAGTATGGTAATCGTCTTGCATAACTTGCATAAGACCTAAAATAATGTTTGTCATATAGCTGACTGACTCCCTCTTTTTTAACTGACCCTTGTTTTAAAAGCTTCTGTGGTTATAAGGAGACAAGAGTACATTTCCAGAAAAAATGCGGCCGCCATTTATAAACAAAAGCAATTTTTCCCGTACATTAAAGGTGCACTCAGAGATTTCCTGATGAGGGTCGCCTTAATTTTCAAACAAATCGTGTTTTTTGCATATATACATAATGCTTATCCACATACTAATCACTAATCACTGAAATAGCTAAGCTCAAATCGCAATCCTTCATGTAGAAAATCACATCTTTGTTATAAAATTCCAGATCCGGAACTTTTGTTAAATACACAGTATCCTTGGCACACTGTTATGCTATATAAAAATGTTTGCAATTGCTGCATCAAAACGAAATATCCGATTCATCTCAAGTCTTGGAATTGAGCATTATTTTAGGTGACTATCTTTAGTTCTAGTTGAGTATTTTAAATTAATACACACAAAAAATTATATCTTAAAATCTCTGAGTCAGCCTTTAAGATTGCTTAACCAATGTATTAAACCACACCTGAAGTGAGTAAGCCAGACAAGGCCTCATAATAAAAAGCTGATTTTGCATTTTTTCCGTTATACCATGAAAGAAAATCCCAAACATGTTCTCTCTATGACCAATAGTTACAGCCAGCAAGTTCAAAACATTTATTTTGTTATTTTCTTTTTAATTGTTGGTCCAATACACCTCCCAAAACATTCTCCAGGGGTAGAGGGTTATACAACCAATCAAGTCTCAAATTTGGAGGAAATTCTATCTTCAGAAGGAGACAAGGAGATTTTTTTGAGGATACAAATTCTCTCAATTTGCACTTGATCCGGTGGTAGAACACCTACGAGAACCTTTCCTTTTCAAAGGATTGATGGTAAACAGAACAAAAGAAAAAAATTGTGTTGATCTTGCCTTCTATTGTTATCGTCCCATAGAAAAGCATGCTTTGATATTCTGTCGTGACCAACAGAAAATGAAAAATCATCATCTTAAATATATTGTTTACATATGGCGGAATATTTAACTTATTCACTCGAGGTGTGATCTAATACATGGGAGCATTCCAAATATGCAAAAAAAACTTGGGTTTGGAAAAAAAAAAGATGGGGGGGCGCTTCTTTCTGGAAATGTCCTCATGTTTCTTTTTTAAAGCACTCAAAATCACACAATTTGAGTATTTTTTAATCAAAACAAAAAACAACTTTAAACTAATCTCAATAATCCAGTTCATAATACACCAACCATTCACTTTTATGCCCTTACTAGGTGTAATTAGTACATATTACAACATCAAAACACATACGTTCTCAGTAAAACAAATGGCTTCCTACCAACTCACCTATATTTGGTATAAAGAAAACAAACACCTTTTTTTAATGCACAATTTGCAATTGTTGTTGTTCTTGTTACACTTCTACTATTTATAGACTTATTATACACTATTATACAACTCCGACAAGTGTTTTTTTAATACTTAATATTTCTTATTAGTGCTCGAAGCAATCCTTTGACCAACTGGTGACTTGACATGATCCCTGGACATGCCAATGTTCATCTCGCAAAATCTTCAAATTCAAATCTACCATAAGAAAAGGCAACAATAAAGCAAGAGGCCAGGGCAGGGGGTGCAAAAAATGCGGGCGCTAGATGGGAGCACCGCTCCAAGGAAATGGTTGAAAGAAATGTAGGTATCATGTGAAACCTTACATTGTTGCTCCTGAGGAAAGAACAATTTTTTGCCACCCCTGGCCAAGGGGTCTATCCAATGCTGATTTTATAATGTGTTAAACTAACATGGAAAAATAGAAGGGCAAGGGACGATAAAATTGGGAAACTTGGGAATCTTTTAACTTGGCAAAAAACATAAGCATATCACTTTAAAAACCAAAATTTCTTTGCCAATTAATTGAAAAATCAGAACAGGCAGGAGAAGTTTGAGTGTTTTTTTGTTTCACCTCCATCCACCCCCCCCCCCCCTTCTCTCTCGACCCTGCTTTCCTCCTTTTCCAGCAGTTTGACTGACTTTCCAGTCAGCGTGTAGGGGCGGAAGGTTGGGCGAAGGGTAATGTGCCCCCTGTATGTTATACACTACTGCCCAGCTCGCAGAATTGTGTTTAATATTAGTAATCTATGGCTGTGAGCTTATTTGGGGATGAGGAATGGCAAAACAAAGCTATTAAGTTGTGTGACCCATGCTAATTAACATTAATGTTATCCAATCTGCATTTACTTTTGAAAACTTAATTGTGGATAGTAACAGGTTTGATAATTACTGGTAAGTTGTCAATTTGATTTACTATATGCACCTTGCCAACTTTTCACTGAAGCAGGTTCTCTCCTGAAGATAGGCAAATAATAGCAAATCCATGGTGGTGAAAAAATCTAGTTCAATTGACATAAATTCAACTAACTACTTCAAATACATCAAAAACAATTTTAAAATTGTGGAGATCAAAACGCCTTGAAATATTTTTAAGAGAAACAAAGTGACAGATGCATTCAGATTAAATAATACTTCAATTTCAGTATGGCTTTAAAAAATCAATTAAACCAAATTGCTCTCATGTTGTCATTTTGTTAAGGCTTGTGGTGTCCGAACACTACCAGTTTAATTAGTTTATGAAAATTAGTCATTAAGCCACAGGTAATGGTTTGTTTGGTCATATTGATTAAAAATCATTTCAATGGAAATTATTTCCAGTAATGTAATGCAATAAGTACAATTTGATAATCAGGAATCAGTAAATCGTATTGGCCTAATTAAAAAAAGATGGCCATTGATGCATGGATCCAAACATGCGATCTACTTTGGGTCGGTTGGACTGTTGTTGTTTGACCTACCTTCCAAACACGTCACCAAAGGCATGTTCTGGAAATATTGTTATCAGAACGTGATGTTGGACACTGCTACAGCAAAAGTTTTTCACGAAAAGAGCTGATTGTGTCTCAATAGCGGACTTTGGTGGGAATATGTGGACCATAAACAAAACAAAAACATTTAACCAAAGTTATGCACAGATGCCACTTTATACACACACTTTTCAGGGGTGTTTTCCATACAGGTGAAACCTTCTTTCTGCACCATTATGAATCCCAAACCTTAATACCCCAGAAGAAACCCACACGGTTATGTTGGTTATTCCGTTCAGGTTTCCAAATTCATAATCTAAGGGTTGTCAGAAGAGAGACGGGGTCAACCTCTATGGAAACAAACCACTTTTCAGGTGTTTCTAACCGTTGCGGCTTCCATTTCAAACTCTCTTGCTAAGTTTAAATCTCACAATTTTACCCAATATTTTCTGCAATTTAAAAGTAAAAATTTTGCAAAAAAGTTTGATGATTCATTGTTTTTGGAGGATTAATTGGATCTTACAACATTTCTGAGTGCAATCTATGGCTGGTATTCTGAAAGAGAGTCTAACTTTACACCTGGGTTTATTATACTAATTCTAGTCCTTCATAAATGGACCTCTTTTGACTTTCAACATCCTCTGAATGTGTAAAATACTGTGAAAATTTCTCACGGATGGATTGGATTACATCTCAATTTCAGCGTATAATATAAAGGGGGAAAGTCCATTCGTGAAGGACTAAACTCTCTGTCAGAGTTGTTCAGTTATTTACCGTGTGCCGGGTGTGACGTGCGTCAACACGGAAGTGAATGCCGATTGGCTATTTAGTAGGTCAACCTCCCCATTGGTTAATCCCATTTTTTTTTTTTTTTTTTTTGTTGCAGTATAGCTGAATTTGGAACCGCCTTGAAGTTGAGATTGTGATAGTACGTGTAAATACCTAAGTGGCTGTCATTAGCCTACGTTTTCTCATGTAGGCTAAGAATTATGATAGCTAAATACAAGTATTAAAATCAGTTTGAGCAACTCGTGTTTTCCAACTTAAAAACTGGTAAAATATCCAATTATACTTTGTCCCTTTCTTTCATTCAATATCGGTTGTGGATCGGCAAGCTCTGACATATTTTTGCCGATCCGATTTTTTGCCGATTTCGCAAAATCGGCCGCCGATCCGATGTCCGATACAAATATCGGTTAATCTCTAGCTGGTATTCTCAAAGAGAGTCTAACTTTACACCTGGGTTTATTATACTAATTCTAGTCCTTCATAAATGGACCTCTTTTGACTTTCAACATCCTCTGAATGTGTAAAATACTGTGAAAATTTCTCACGGATGGATTGGATTACATCTCAATTTCAGCGTATAATATAAAGGGGGAAAGTCCATTCGTGAAGGACTAAACTCTCTGTCAGAGTTGTTCAGTTATTTACCGTGTGCCAAGTGTGACGTGCGTCAACACGGAAGTGAATGCCGATTGGCTATTTAGTAGGTCAACCTCCCCATTGGTTAATCCCACATGAGGCAAGCCATACGCTCCGCCCCTTAATACACTGATATTATGGCGCGCGTGCATTGCCCACCTCTGAACAATTCTGACGGCAATTGCTCCTCTGGTTAAAACCTGGGTCTGAAGTTGGACCAGCCAAAGTGAAAAGCACACCATTGGTGCTGTGCCGTGCAGTAGCTCAGCAACACTTTAATTTCTTTCTCCTGTGACAAAAACTGGTATTAACACAACTGCAGACTTGTCCATGGGTATTTCATGATGGAATAATAAGTACACAAATTGTTTTGACAACCGGGCTTTGCAAATCTGAAATCATAGCATGCAGTAGTAATATTGCAGTTAGTGCTAAATACCAGTTTTGAGCGAGTTATGAGCGAAAATGTGCCCCATTTTGGTCGACCAATATTAATATTACAGAGTACTCTATGGGGCTATGTTTTTAGCTCTCGCATCAAAACGGATTGAAATATCGGCGCAAAACTTTACAGATGGGGGTCTGGAGTGAAGACCAATTCAGATAAAAATTTTGTATCCTTTAAAGGAAATATGTCATGATTCTGAATATTTGGAAAATTTGGTATGGATGGAAAGCTTAAGTAACGTAGATTACATATAAATCAAAATAAGTTGAAAATTGTCCACATTTGTTGAGAATTTTGCCCTTTTAATTTTCCGCCCAATAGCTTACTCGAAAACGATTCCGACAAATCCACATCGCAGACAAATGGTGACGTCAAAGTGATGACCATCATATCGCAGTGTTGCCACTTTCCTATTCGAGTGAACTGCCAGGGGGTAGGACATGCCATCCTAACAGCAACAGCCTGAATTCAAATCGGCATCAACATCCGGCGCGACTCGAGTGCTAGTCCTTTCAAAGACTTAACGGTAGGAGGGCGCTATTACGCGTATCGGACGGTTACACTCAGACTTGCCTAAAGTCTAGGCCCGGTCACGAATATTTAAATCTAAATGACCGTTATTGGAAATTACACTATTTTGCAGCGGGGTTAATCCACTAACCCCGACGGATTTTGAAGTCAATAATTTATCCTTTATTTATCATGATATTACTAAGATGTATTGAAATAGGGTTTAAGAGGAGATTTTGTAATGAAACTGAGACACAGGCTACCATAGTAAATGCACGTAGCAGTTCCACAAATTACCGTTTGGAAATCCCCAAAGCCCAAATCGAGCAGGTCGTGTCCTACCCCCCCTGTGAACTGCGATCGATGTGCTTTTATATCAATAATAATTAAAACAACGAAATGAAACAAAATATGTCATTCTGTAACTTATTTTCAAATTTTTTTATTACTTTCATTAATCCATCAATATTACAGTGTCAGCAATAACAATTCGAGTCAACACGATGTTTTGGTCATCACTTTGACGTCACGAGGAGAGCAAAATTGGGCGCTTTTGATCAATGAAGTATGGCAAAAAATCCACCCGTTTTCTTGGTATGTCAAAAAAGCAAAAATTAAAATGCCTCTATTTTGTTAATTTTACATCAAATTGTATTATTTTTTCGGGAATTCGTGATGTATGTACATATTTTATGAATGTAAGTCAAACTGAGCTTGACAAAAATCTTGACATATTTCCTTTAAGGCCAGTGTCAACCCTAGTGCTTTTGTTTTTGCATGAATTTCTCATTTTTGCACCATTTTAAACATCAACCTGTGTTCTATCATTACCAACAAAGGTTATCCACTGCAGACAATCCTGAGCTGTATTTTTTTGCCTATTTAAAACAGCTATTTGACCATTTAAAGTCACGAAAACCACATGGTCTTAACGGTGGGAATTTAAGCACATTTTACGCCGTCAGGCGCAAGGCGCAGCATCGCATAGTGAATATTTGCTGCGTAATGAAGAGTGCGCATGTTTTAATGTACTTTTGCGCGAATGCATCTTGGAAAAATTAAAAAATAATATTTGAAAATGTAAACAAAGCGCTAATTTAGACCAGAAATTTCAATTTCTTCTGATTTCTGGAGTTAGAGACAAAAGATGTTTGATTCAATAGTGCATAAAGATGTATTTTCATCACTTGCACAACATACTCAATTTTGAAGTTCAAAGATAAAGTTATTTGAGAAAGAGACAGTTTGAAATGATGTGAAAAGTCACTTTTTTACTAAAACAGATTTTCTCAATGTTCAATTTTTGCAATAACTCCAAAATACTGAAGTAAAGGGTAAGGTTTAACTTTCCTACGATAGCAATTGGTCTTCTCTAGGAACAGTTTTCTCAATTTTCAC